>JAAGAY010143382.1:0-19328 GCA_011801015.1 Ardeotis arabs
AGGTCCTGCACCTGGGTCGTGGCAATCCCAGGCACAAATATAGGCTGGGCAGAGAATGGATGGAGAGCAGCCCTGAGGAGAAGGACTTGGGAGTGCTGGTGGACGAGAAGCTCAACATAAGCCGGCAATGAGCCCTTGCAGCCCAGAAGGCCAATGGCATCCTGGGCTGCATCAAGAGGAGCGTGGCCAGCAGGTTGAAGGAGGTGATTCTGCCCCTCTGCTCTGCCCTGGTGAGACCCCACCTGGAGTACTGTGTCCAGTTCTGGAGCCCCCAACATAAGAAGGACATGGACCAGCTGGAAAGGGTCCAGAGGAGGGCCACGAAGATGATAGGAGGGGTGGAGCACCTTTCCTGTGAGGACAGGCTGAGAGAGTTGGGGCTGTTCAGCCTGGAGAAGAGGAGGCTCCAGGGAGACCTGATAGAGGCCTTCCAGTACCTCAAGGGGGCCTACAAGAAAGATGAGGAGAGGCTGTTCAGTAGGGCCTGTTGTGATAGGACGAGGGGTAATGATTTTAAAATAGAGGGGGTTTGATTTAGATTAGATATTAGGAAAAAATTTTTTACAATGAGAGTTGTAGAACACTGGCACAGGTTGCCGAGAGAGGTGGTGGATGCCCCATCCCTGGAAACATTCAAGGCCAGGTTGGATGAGGCTCTGAGCAACCTGATCTAGTCGGGGATGTCCCTGCTCCTTGCAGGGGGGTTGGACTAGATGACCTTTGAAGGTCCCTTCCAACTCTAACCATTCTATGATTCTATGATTCTAATGTTATTGACAGTATCCCTAGGCACGTTTAAAATTATTTTAATGGAACTGGCCTGGAAAGAGAACTTCTAGAATGAAGACACGCCATTTGTGGATTCTTATCAGAGAAAACCATGACTTCACATGATCTGGAAATGATCTCTGTCCCAAGACACATCAACTACATTACAGCCATGCCGTTCCTGACAAACTTTTGCTGAACACCTTTTTTTCAAAAGCTCCAGTAGTGAACATCCCGCAATCCTATTTGGTGTTTGACTGAAGTCTAATTTGGCTCTTTCTTATTCCAGTTATTATTTCTTATCCTGATTCTACGGACATGGACAACCATGTCCTCTTCTTAAAATAGCCTTCAGTGTATCTCTCCCCACTCCTATTCCCTTTTATACCTGGAGATGCCAAATAATCACAGTTTACAGCATGCACATGGTGTAGCACGAAGTGTGAAGGAGCACAGCTGTCCTTGCCATATGGGTTATTGGACTAACTGGAGGCACAATGCAAGATCTGGGGGAGAGTTTAGAACCCGGAAAAATGATAGGCTGAACCTTGACTGTGATGAACCATATGGCCAATTTGCAGCCGCAGCAGAAAACTACTGTCACGTCATGGTGATTTCAGAAAGGACAAGCACCATTGTCAAACTACCAAATACAAAATGATTCCTCTGACTTAATACCATTTTTCAAGTTTCAGCATTCAACAATTCATTGATACACATTACTTTTATTTTATTTTGTTTTCAAGCAACAATTATGAATTATTTTTTTTCAAAAGATTATATTGCAGTAAGGAGTTTAGGTTGTCAAACTCCTCTGCTGAGCTCTCATATAGAAATATATTAATCTTTATGTGAATTATTTTTACATTTGAAGTTGGTACTGTGAAAAATAACATTTCTCCCATGTTTGGTTGGCGACATTAACCAGTTTTACATAACTCATAGTCACTGAAACTACTAAAATTAAATCTGAATAACACAGAAATTATGGAAGAACACTAAAAAAACCTCTCACAAGAATTAACCTATATTCATTTTATAGTAATTAAATTCATAGGAGCTTTCAAGTGGCACTGCAAAATAATTGGCATATGGTCTTACTTACACACTTAAGGAATGGCAGGTACAGAAACCATAGCATGTGACTGCCGCATAACCGTAATTATTACTATCTTATGTTGCAATGACATGAAAAGATCTGTGATTGCAAGTTCTCTTTACCAAACTCAAGCATTTTTGGTGGATCTGGACTTGGGTAGCTGTGGGTGGAGGAGATTTGTGCAGCTGTGGATCTATTAATTACCCCCTTTACTTCTAGCTGTTGTAAATGGCTGTGGCACAGAGTACAGCCAATTAACAACTTAAGCATAACTTAGGCATGTAAAAATGTAATTTGGAACCCAACTGGATTTAAAAATAATCTTTCTTATTTGCTACTGCTGAACGCTGTGCAATTTGTGCACTTCTCCCCTCCTCAGGTATTGATACTAATATTTCTTTAAAGAATACAAGAAAACTCAGCAGCTTTCCACCTATGTTAGGAAATTTGCTAATGAGACACCATGTTCTGAAAAAGTTCAGCCTGATTTCAGGATAGCTACAGAAAAATTCTTCCAGAATTCCTTGGTTTTATGTTTACATTAGTCTTTCTTTACTCACATGTAGTTTGGGTTTGGTTTTCTTTTTGCTATGGAGCATGCAAAATAGACAAAAACCTTACATGTGTGGCAAATGCACTATATTGTTGTGTATCCTCTCTTCTCCCTAAGTTCATTCCAAAGGACTGTCATAGGCCAACATTTGTCCTAGAAAAATTAGTAATTTTAACATAGAGTTGATGAACATATCTTAAACTGGTAATATTACAATTTCCAGGAGCTGTCAGCAGTCCCAGGAAAAGAAAAAAGTGCAAGCTCAAGCATACTCATACCAGTGCTGCAAAGAGGGTTCACCACTGGGAAAGCTCGTGTTCTGCCTCCCAACTGGAGTGACCTGCTGATGCAGATGCACACTCACAGTCATGCTGGCTGGTGGGAATGCTAATTTCAGAGGTGCTAATTGAAGAGAAACCTCACTGACCTCCTTTATAACTTTTGCTAAATCCTATCAGGAGAGGTGAAATATCCAGATTCTGACCAGCTGACTGTTTGGAAGCTCTGCCCAATTCTCTGAATTAGTTACAGGAACCACATGCTGATACTACTTTTATTTTTTTAAAATGCTAACCAACTACTGCTAATTTGAAGGCAGCTCATGACATATGTATCTCTGTGCTTAATGCTTGCTTTTTCTCAAAATCTGCCTGTTCCAAAAAGCAACTTTGAAAAAATAACAAGCCTAAACTTTCTCTTGGAAATAAAACTGGAAAGACAAGATATAGTTACACTGAAAAACAATCTGCATTTTTCTAGCAGCTTTACAATGGAAATCATTGGGATTACAACATCAATGTAATCATTCCTGCAAGCCAGACTGACAATGAGAAGGTTCATTTGCCATGAGAGGAGTATGTGCTTTTCAAGTGGTAAATCTCATTTTGCTGCCTAGAGACATTGCTTCTGTCTTTGTGGTTTGGTGGTTTGTTTTTTTTTTTTTCTTTTTTTTTCCCCATAAGAACAGTAACTGTTCCTAGAAATGACAATATTACTAGTCACAAGATGGACTCATTGAAATTGTTTAAAAACTACTAGAGGGACTAATATGAATTCTACGTTACAATGGAATTCATGTTCTTCAGAAAGAAGTAAAAAGATGGCAATATCCTACAATATACTGCTGAAGTGATATGCTAAATATGAGCTATATCCACAGTACTGAACACAAACTGCATGCAAATGATTGTTATTTAAATTTGACTACCCAGAAACAGCAGTTCTTATGGTCTCTAAGCTGTTTCCATTTTATTCTATAACACATCTAACTTTTTAATAACTGGAAATTCAGATAGCAGCATTTAGATCTTGTTCCTGGAAGCCATCTGATGTAGGTATAACATTATACTCATGTAAAGCAGCTTTAAGGATCAGGGCTTGAAGCCCTGTTGAAAATACAGAATTAATTTAAAAGTCAGGGGCTTCTATTAGAGTGGAAAAAATCCAGAATGAAGATTCAAAAAGTTATTTTTGTATATGTGTAGTAAAATAAGTGTTTCGTTACTGCAGCAATGTAGTAAAAAGAAATGTAGCATTTGTGACTCCATGATGTATTTTGACATAAATAAAATCTGTATATATACTTCTGTATATATACTTCTTTTCCTATCCTTCCTATCCTTATCAGTACCTCTTTTCACCATAAAGAGGACATTATTCCAAAGTGTTTATATCTAAAAATAGCTGACCAAACAAAGCAAACCTAAGGGATATAATCAATGTGACCCAGCTTTAGCCATCTAAAAGTTACGTATCTACCCTGAACCAGCTGCTTAGGCTCTTTCTGTCATCTGTGGGAAGAAACAGGCAACCCTAAATCACAATTTCTGTTATTCCATTATCTGTTAAGAAAGTGTTTAAGACAGATGTAGTCATCTCTTCTGTTTCCACTGATCAAGGAACAAGCCTAGAACACTATCTTCAACTAGTGCCTAGGTTTAAGATGCCAAAATTAAGTGAAATGTATCAGGTGAGTTTTACAAACACTGAAAATATATTACTTTAAAATTATATGATAATATATTTTTCTGCAAAGCTAGATTTACTAGATAGTTAACATAGATGGGCTTTATGGAAAAAAGTCTTTGAAAAATGGACGGCAAGGAAGAGATGAGCATGACAGCCAATACATAACTTTCCAGACTGTTGAAAAATATGATTATGAGAAGGTTGATGTGACTTTGGAAATGGAATTACCAAGTGATTCAAGCTGGAATACCCATCAAACTTCAGGAAGATACTTGCCATAGAAATAACAAGCGACTCCTCATTCTGTCTGTATTACATCTAAAGTCACTGGTGGTATTCAATACAGGGGCCAACACTGTTCAATGTCTTCATTAATCACCCAGATACTGGGAGAGAGTGTCTGGGTCGTTAATGTAAGTTTGCTCATGACAAAAGTGGTCATCAGCAAGTTTGCTGATGACAAAAAACTCAGAGGAGTGGTGAACATGCCAGAGGGTTGTGCTGCCATCCAGAACAACCTCAACAGGCTGGAGAAATGGGCTGAAGAACCTCATGAAGTCCAACAAGGGGAAGTGCAAAGTCCTGCTTCTGCCCCTGTGGAGGAACAACCCCATGCACCAGTACACGCTGGGGGGCGATCGGCTGGAAAGCAGCTTGGTAGAAAAGGGCCTGGGTGTCCTGGTGGGCAACAAGTTGACCATGAGACAGGAATGCACCCTTATGGCAAAGAAGGCCAATAGTCTCCTGGGCTGCATTAGACAGAGCAATGCCAGCAGGTCAAGGGAGCTGCTCCTTCCTCTCTACTCAGCACTGGGGAGACACACCTAGAGTGCTGCATCCAGTGCTGGACTCCCCACTGTTAAAAAGACATGGTCTTACTGGAGCGTGCCCAGTGCAGGGCCATGATGACCAAGAGACTGAAGCATCTGGACTACAAGACAATGCTGATAGAACAGGGACTGCTCAGCCTGCAGAAGTGAAGGCTCAGGGGGTTCTTATCAATGTGTATAAATGTCTGATGGGATGGCATAAATACAAAGGAGCCAGGCTCTTCTTTCAGTAGTGGCAGTGACAGGACAAGATGCAATGGGAACAAATTAAAACACAGAAAATTCCACCTGAACAGAAGAAAAAAAAATATCTTTTGTTTTGTTTTTTTTTTAAATTGTGAGAATGGTCAAACACTGGAACAGGTTGTCCAGTGAGGTTGCAGAGCCCCACCTAAGGAAACACGGAAAATGTGACTGGATGTAGCCCAGGGCAACTGTGTCTAAGTGGCCCTGCTTGAGCAAGGAGGTTGGACCAGTGATCTCCAGAGGACCCTGCCAAACTCAGCCTTTCTGTGATGCTCTGATTCCAAATAATTCTAACTCCAGATTCTTTTCAGATCAATGCTCACAAATGGGTAAATCCTGGTGCCAAAGCAGCACAGAGGAGCTCATCCTGATTAAGAATAATTTGATGTTGTTCTGTTGATTTTGGAGTGTAACCGATTTACAGTGGGTGAGGACTTGCCCCTGAAGTACTTAACTTTACCCAGTATTATGCAGTACTACATGAAATAATATTAACAATTTTAAAAAATTAATTTGTCCATTGGTTTAGCACATTTTTCTTCTTGGGAGCCATTCATAAGCAGAACACTTTATACAAATGTGTTTGCCGTCCCAATTTTTTTGATAAAGTTAAGTATGAATATATTTCAGCCCCAGTCAGTCACAATGTGTTATAATGATATATACAAAAATTCTGTGTATTTTCCTATACCAAACTTTTTTGCTGTTAGCTGCATGGATAATCAGTATATTTTTAAAAAGTAGAAGAATTTCTAATTGTAGGAATTACATCTTAATTTCCAGTAGATGATAGAGGCCAAAGAAACTTTTCATTTTCCAGAAGATGCTGCCTTTGCATATGTATGCAGATCAGATGTGTAAACCTACACTATGACAAACTGAAGAAGAGCTAAAATCATAAGTTACTAAAAGCACTCTGACTTTGTACATTCAGTTTACTTCAGTCATATTTGCACATAGCAAACATACTCTGTGGAGGTATTATGAAGGACAGTCACATATCCCAGCTCATTTTCCAATTAATCTTTTGAATGTATTTGCCACCTTTTTCTTGTTAAGCACATTCTTAGTGTTATTTTATCTGCTTTATAGTTCATGACAGGTTTTTTTCCCCCATTAGCAGCTATTGCTTCTTATGACATCTCTTAAAACATCAGCTCTAAATACAAGCAAAGCTGAAGCCCTCTACAGTCCCTCCCACACAGAGGCAGAATTTCATTTGGAATGAATCCTAAATTGTGCAAGAGCTGTGTATGGAACACTGACTTTTTAAATTTTGAAATTCTGCAGATCTCCAATAGGAATATTAAAATCAATATTACCCCAAAGGGATGGTGTACTAGTGCATCCTCATTAGCTATAAATCTGGATTTGCTAATCAGACCTTTACTCACACCTAAAAATCTCCAGTTTAAGTGAAGCAGTGCTTTGGACTTGAGCTACTCAATCTCTCATTGTATGGACTGGAGTTTGAAGACTGCTGGTCAACCTGTTGTTGGAGGGACACAGCTGCAGACCACAAGCTCAGCTTTGGACATTTTAGCTATTGGCTACTTGCATCATTCTGTAGCTAATCAATTTTCCTGCTTACTCCACAGATCTCAAACGTGTTTTCCACAATCCAGTGTTCTGATCTGAGTGATACTGAGTATCTTGGTTGTAGCAACTCATGTTAATTGCTTTTCTGAAGACAAATCCTATGGGTAAGACCAAATCAATGTTTTCATTCTCACTGTAGGAATTTAATCAGCACTCCCACTAAGACAAGACTACTTTCTCTTTGTAGTCTACTGCAATGCAAAATGAAACTACAAAATCCGAGTGGTGGAGCACTGGCCCAGATTGCCCAGAGAGGTGGTGGATGCCCCATCCCTGGAAACATTCAAGGCCAGGTTGAATGGGGCTCTGAGCAACCTGATCTGGTTGGAGATGTCCCTGCTGATTGCAGGGGGTTGGACTGGATGGCCTTTAAAGGTCCCATTTTATGATTCTATGAAAACAGAATTTAGAAACCGTCATTTTATTTTTTGTTTTAGTAGACCTGGAGAATACAAAGTGTCAGTGATTATCTCAGATAGTTTTTATCTGTTACTAGATGAAAAACTTAAAGTCACAGGATTTATAAATTCCAGGTGACTCCTAACTACACAATGGAATAACACATTTTTGCCCATCCCTGGTAAGTTTACAGAGCCATTCAGCTCCTAAATCTGATTAATAGAAGGTATTTATCTCCATAAGTTTGCTTTACAGACTTAAAACAAAACAAAATGGATTTCCTTGACCTATTAACATTTTAATTAGTATGACTCTGATTTCTGAAGTGTGATTCCAAGTATGTTAGGCAGTCAGTGTGGTACTGCAGCACTGAGGTGAAGAATATAATTAATCTTGTTTCATGCCTCTACATAAAATACTGTATGTCAAAGGTAACATCTTTACCAATTTGCATCACTAGCAGCTAATGAGCACACAGACTTTTCCAGACAAGCAAACTTTTCAGATGATGTTGTGTTAAGCTTCAAGTCTCTAGGAGGTGACATGAAAATGAAGTGATTAGTTATGTTCCATGCAGTAGAAGACAGCTTTTCAGACAGTAATGGGAAGAATTGCTACCTATTTGCTGATGTGTCCAAGGACATTAAATGCTTTTTATGCTGATGTATCATCTCAGCCAGCAGCAGTGCATTATTCTGTTGTCATACTGGTCAACACGGTTCATGCGTGTAAGCAATAGCTATCAGAAGTAATTAAATATAAAGAAATTGGATGTTACATTCTACTTCTCAACAGTGCCATCACTGCTAAGTGACTATCATGTGCTTCCCTTACCAAATCCTTTCTTCATACTTTTGCCTTTACTTGCTCTACAAGCTCCATGCTGAGGACACAGACTGAAAATAAAATTAGGCAACTTAGGTAGTCTAGGGATTTAAAAAATGGAAGCAAAAGCATTTTTTATTTCTTTTGGCACCTAATAACGACTTGCTTTTTCCAGTGATAATGTGATTTCGTGACATAGTGTTTTTAGGAACTGTGCCTAGATGAAAAAGCTAGATTTAGGGACTACACAGCCTCCACTCCCATCTACAAAAAATAGCTCTAGGGTGCACTGTGGGAACTACAGGCAAGAGAGTCTACTTCAACATCTTGTAAGCTCCTGCATCTATAATTAAGATCACTAAGTAACTCTATAAAGACAATCTGTTGGAAAAGAGCCAACATGACTTTTGTAAATGGCAATCCTGCCTTACTTCATAGAGTTCTTTAATGGTAACGGTATGCACAGGGATAAAGGAAATACAGCATACTTGGATTTTCAGAAGGCATTTGAAAAGGTTCCAAATGAAAGGGTCTTGCCATGGAGTGGGGAAAAGGCCCTGTAATAGACAGAAGTCTAATTAAAGAACAGGAAGCAGCTTTTCAGAATGAAATGTCAGCAGTGGGGTCCCTGAGGATCATTGCTCGAGTCAGTTTTACTCCCCAGTGATCTGGTGGAAAGTATGAATGGGAAAACTGTCCACTTTGAAGCTACTAAGCTCTCTTGATCAAATGCCACTCTGATGATGAGTGGCACAGAAAATAGAATGAGTAGTCAAAAGGGTGACAGATGAAAGTCAGTGAACACAAATGGAAGGTACTGCATCTATGAAAAAACCCTAAAATGTGCCTACACAACACTGAGCTTGGAAATCGGCACTGAAACTGTAAATAGTGATCTCAGAGTCATCATCATCAGTCCTTTGCACAGTGGGTAGTGATCTTCTAGAACCTTTTATAGGCATATGGAAGATCACCAGGTTCAAAAAGGAATTAGAAAAATTCAGGCACAATAGGTCCATGGGGGACACTAAAGAGACTGACGAGGGGCGTACTCTGTAATGTTCTTTCATGAACTGCAGACCTGCAGGAGATAGGAGGAGAACAAATGACAGAAACTGTCCAAGCCTACATTCTCTCCTTAAATGATGCTTGTCACTTCCACAGTCAGAAACCTGATGGTAAGACAACCAGACTGTTGAACTATCTGACCCAATTATCTGTTTTTATAATCTTAAGACATTACCAATAAAATGGTAGTGAAATTTAGCTAAGAATCCATTATGTTATTCATGTAAATAGTCTATTTAATAACAGCTCCCCAAGAAAACACACTCCATACATAAGGAGTAAGTATAGCAGTTCAATTAAGGAGAGAAAATAGACTGTAAAAAGCTACCATTTCAGAAGGCTTCTCCTTTTAATACCGTTTATATGTTCTTTACTCACTATCCTGCAAGAAACTTAATTATCTAGTAATATAATATAATACAGAAAAAAAATAGTTTGTTAGGGTATTATCAAGAAGAGAGTTATATTTCTAAGCTGACAAACCAAGAAATAGTAACCCCTCTTCCTGAAATTCCTCCACAATGAACATGGCCAAAGATGCCACGAGATCGCTGTGTCTTTTCCATTCCAGCTGTTTAGAGAAGAGATGGAAAGTATTAGACAACATCATCCAGCCACCAAAATCTAGATCTTTTAGCATTTTCCTTTCACAAATAAAGCATAAGTAAATATTTGAATTTATTGTGAATAAGATCTTACCTTATTTACAAAGTGCCTAAACATTTGAAAAGATGCAGATTGACCTAGTAACTTTCACTTATAACTATGTAAAGAGAACTATTCAGAAAATACTATAACAAAAGGCAAATGGGAAGTTACCTGTCAGTAATACATAAATGAGCACAAATCTGTTTACATGTTCATCTTGATGTGTTAGACTCTGATGAGTAAGAGCCAGGGGACCCCACTGTGCTGACAATATCTATATTAAGAAATTCTAAATAAAGCTGCACATGACAAAATAGCAGTGCAATTACCACAGCCAAGTTGTCTGATTCTTTTGATTCAATAAAGCAGCAATAGCACTAAACCATGCTATTATTTATCCATAATGACTTACCAAAAAACGTTAACACTATGTTACAAAAATTTACACATTTCAGTTTAAAGTCCCAATAACCTCTTCGTCCCATGCCCTCAGCACCAGTGCAAATAGCTCACACGACCTTGGAAACTTCTTAATGTCTTTCTTGCCTAAGTCTCCCTATATAAAATTTCCTGTGACTTCAAATCCTTTTGCTTTAATATGCACCACAATATTGCAATGTTGGATCTGCTAACTAACTGCATTAGGATTGACAGAACAGAGGAATATGTTTCTCAGCTTCTTGCAAGAGAACCTAATGTCAGCAGAACTCACGCGGATAAATGTGTGCACTTAACTATAGCATCTCTCCAGTAGTCATGCATTTGTATCTAACACCATGACTAAGAATGAAAATGGAGCAGCTGGAGTTGAAGGTTTACACCTCTTTCAGGAGTCTGCATGAACAACGCTAGTATCTATTCATAAGAGAACAAAATTCCTTCCTTATCTGATCAAATTTGAAATAACGTTATCCATACCCCAGCCCCTGGTGTACTGGGAATCATGGGTTGTGACTCTCACACTGTCTTCTGAAGGTGCTCCACCATGCATAGAAGATGCCAATTAGATCAGAGATCAGAATCTGCTTTTCCTCTGGCCCTTTCTTCGGTCACAGAACAGCATGGTGACATCTCTGTTTTCCCAACAGTAAGCACTCTTCTGGATTACGTCCCTTACACATGCGCACCACAGGCAGGTGCAGTTTTTGCAATTCAAAAAAGTTACACTTTTCCTCAGCTTTTCATATTGGCTAAGTTATCCACCTCCCTGCCCAGTAACCTGTATTTGTGAATTCGTCTGCTTCTTATACTTTGCAGACATGGCAAAGGCTAGATGATGACTAAATATTAGCCTTCGCATATTGAATCAAACCCCACTGTCAAAGTATATTAAGGTGTCTGAAATTGGGATTCTCCATCAATAAATACTAATAATGAACAGCATAAAACTCCTAGCATTTCAATAATTATATCAATGTGCAATTAATGCCAGAAAGATTTCACTTCTTAGGTGAAGGGGACAAACACACTGCACTACATTAGTAAATCATATTTTACTTCCAGTGTTTATATCTGTACATCTAAGACTAAAGCACAGTTTTTAAAAGAAATAATGTTGTGCCCCATCTTACCTGCAGAGAACTCAGTGGGAGACCCACTGCCACCCTCAGCAGCGATGAAAAGAGGCTGAATTGATTCCATCATGTGTTTTGGGAAAATAATTTAATTCTTGAGGATTTTTCAACTGACACTTTTTATCAAGGAGAGAAATTCCTCTGTCTGAAAGCGAACAAAACCCAATACTCACTCAAATTTGCACCTGATGGAAAAAATACAGGTATTGAAAATTAAAGGAGAGTTGGGGCTGTTCAGCCTGGAGAAGAGGATGCTCCAGAGTGACCTTATAGTGGTCTTCCAGTACCTAAAGGGGGCTGATAGGAAAGCTGGGGAGAAACTCTTTAGCAAGGCCTGTTGTGATAGGAGGAGGGGCAATAGTTGTAAAACAGAGGGAGGTAGATTTAGATGAGATATTAGGAAGAAGTTTTTTTACACAGTGGTAGAACAGTGGAACAGGTTGCTCGAGAGATGGTGGATGCCCCCTCCCTGGAAACATTCAAGGCCAGGTTGGACGGGGCTCTGAGCAACCTGATCTGGTTGGAGATGTCCCTGCTCCTTGCAGGGGGGTTGGACTAGATGACCTTTAAAGGTCCCTTCCAACCCTAACCCTTCTATGACTCTATTGTGAAAAAAACTGTGGAAGGACCAGGATGTAAGAAAAAGAAGAAGAGGTTTCAGTAATCACAGTAAAATCCATATTCAGCTTCCTGTACGAATATTTTAGTGGTATCCAGAAAAAAAAATTACACTTTTTAGAAACATTTAAGAAAAAGAAAGAATCCTATTTGCACACATTGGATGTAAGGATTCAGATTTGCTTTCAAAGTTAAAAGAATATTGGGGAATATTTTTCCCAGCAATATTTGCTTTCCTCTAAATTTGATGTAATGAATTACAACATGGTTAATTTTTATGCTACGCCTAGGATGAAATTTCAAAACATGGATGGGTAAAAGTGAATTGCATAAAAATAGGTACAGACTAATTATGAAATTAGGTTTCAGCAACAGCAGCATAACTGGGAACTACTATTACTAGAATAAAAATAGATGCAACATTAAAAACTACACACTGAAACTGATGTCCAGTGAAGGCACACAATGTTACCATCAACTGTACAGATTTGCCAACAAAGGAAAATCACATTTATGCTGGAGCTTTATCAAACAGATTTTGCTGGATCAGTAATAGATCCAGCATTTGTCCATCTGTTTTCAAGGGTACAAGTTTTGTGTCATTCTTTTCTAGAAAAAAAAAATTTCTAAGTAACTACACCAAACAAAGAACTAGTCAAATTACATTTTGCATTAACATTACAAAACATTCACTGATACAACGGAAAAGGGTTTGAGCTAAGAGTAATTCCATCAGCTTTTCTCAGCAAAGTATGACAGTTGTGAATTTTTAAAGTTTTAACTGTATTTCAATCAAAAAACCCACTTGCACTCTTTTGAGCCCCAATTTACGTACACCATGCCAGAAAGACACAAAGCCTTTCTCTCTCAGTACTGCATTGCCACTGCATTCTTCATATCTATTCCTCTCCTCATTTATTTTGAAGCAGTGACAGCCTTGAGTAAGTAACACAGTGGCTGCCGACCCTCCGAGCCGCAGGAGCGCGTCTACGTTGAGCAGCTCTTGGGCTGACGGCTACCGCCTGTGCGGCTGCCTGCAGCCACGGATGCATGCCATTTGCCTCTGATCCGGAAGGCAACGAACTACTGCTGTTCGCATACTGAATCCTGACGAGGCTAGAAAGTAGACTAAGTTGCGATGAATAACATGCTGCTTTTCCTTCTGACACAACCAGTAATAAGATGCTGGAGATATTCTGAATTTCTTGTAAGTTCTCAGATCATCTAATGGAATGCAACGAACAGATATGGTCGTGGTCAGGGACTGAAACAGACGTAACCTACCAGCATCGCTCATTCCCCTCCTGCGTATCGTACACATTGCTGCACCAACGCTTGGAACAGGAGCTTTGCTGGACTCTCCGTCTGTCCAAAGCAGCAGGAGCTGTGAATCTTGACTCAGTGGGAAGTTTATCACTGAACATATTACATTTCCTTCTCCTTCTGAAAACTGCAGGTGGGAGCTGTGCCGAGCCTCAAGATTTCAGTTCATTTAGGGCTCATGTAACCATATTTTGTTCCATTTTCTCTTTAGTTCACATGGATTTTCATCTTTCACAGCTTGGCTTGAATTCCAAGTCCAAATAAATCTCCAAATGTGAATTAACTTTCAAACCTCCAACTTTTGCAAGGTTTATGCCATACTTGCCTTAAATTCTACTGTATGCTCAGTTTGTTAACTGCAAATCTCAAGACAGTTTAATTATGAGGACTTTGTGGCTCTAAAGATGATTTTCCTCTCATTGCTCATGCCTATGTCCCTCAAAGGGTAGCAGCAGATGAGATCAGGCTGACTCAGATGGCAAGCCACCCTCCACAATTAATCTATTTTGGAATAAATTATCTGTATCTCACAAATACAGAGCCTTAAACAGAAAGCCTGAAACAGAAAAAATGGTCCTATGACTTGGCTACTGGGAACTTTGTTGAGCCTACTGCAGCTGTAAATTGTTCTTTTCATATATTTATAATCACTAGTGCTTTTATTTTTAGTGTTTTTCCATACTTTTAAGGTGGGTTTTTTTTTTGTCATAATAACTAGTGATTTGTTTTCAGCTTGCTGCTACTGGCTACAATCTGGCTTTTATTTCTTTTATAGTACCAATTCCTTACCTGCAAATTATTTTTCATTTCTATGAGGATGTAAAAAAAAAAAGAATGCGCATTATTGACCAGATCAGGAACTTAAGAGCTATAGAGGCTACTTTGAGAATAACAATGTGCTGTAATTTTTCTTTTAAGGCTTAGAAATGCTGAAATATGCATTGTCATAGTCTTTGCCACACATAAAAATGCACATAAAAGTTCTTCCAACACAGGAACAGTGGATTATATTTATAAGATAAGTATTCTTTTCTCCTCTGCTTTTAGTGAATATATATGATTCTATGTTACTGAAAAGGTAGGGTTGTATTGCTCTCTCACTAGGAAGAACAGAGAGGTGGAAGACAAGCAGGAGAAGGAATCCCTGACGCCAGTGCAACCATCCTTCCTCTTTACTGAGGGTAATTGAGGGGCATCGTGAGGCAGGAATGCCTGAAAAAAGCAGATCAGTAGGTTTAAGTAAGAAAATGTGGCAAGAAAGTCACCACAACAAGGTGGTTCAAGCTAAAATGAGATGTCACAAAGTCAAGTTGTGGATGCCTGAAAATAGGGTTGAGTTCATGTTGCAGTTATTGACATAACCCAAAAGCCACTGTTGCACTAGATGACTCATGTTGTAAGGAGACGATTACATGTGTAAAATACGTCTGTTGAGTCCTAAGGGCTTGTCTGAATATTTTACAATAAGTTTCTGTCAGGTGTCTGACTAAAGATTGCATCCTCTACTGCCTAATCAAAGTAAGATATTGAGAAGTGAATTTTCAAAGGGAGACATTGCTGTACAGTACAACTGCAGCAAGACAAAAATGTAGCCAAAGGCGTAGGGCTGAGGACTTTGTTTCAACATCAAACACTGAGAGATCAGTCTCATTTTCCTGTTGTATTGAAAGTAGGAACTACCATTCTGATTTGCTGAGGCTAATTTTATACACCTTTGTGTCTTACATAGGATTCCTGGACAAAGAAGATCTGCGGCGGAAGGGCCAGAGTGTGCTTTGTTGTTTGAAGACTCAACATTAGAAGTGTTAGAGTTTGATTAATATTTCTCACTAGGTCATTGAAACGCCTGGGAGAACATTTCAATTTTAACAATGTGTTCTGTCATTTCTATAACATTTTCTGCTTCTTTGCACTTTCATGCCAATAGACTACACAGAAATGCTAGCCTGACAATATTCCCAGAACGGTGTAGCCTCAGCAAAATTCATTAGCGTCAGCACAAGGTTCAAGATGGGTTTTGTCCAATGCAAATATAGAAATTGTGTTCTGCCCTTGATTAGTTGAAATAGTTAAAAATGTTTGTAAAGCATCATTTTTACTACTGATAAGTTTAGCCTGTCCGTCAGCATTTATTTAACCTCTTAAATAATTTCTGGTTTTATTCTTATAGAATGTTCAAAAAGGAACATGACAAATTACCTATATAGAGTTGAATTACATGGGTTAAAGTCACATTCAATATGTAAAAGTTTTCACTCTCACACTTTCAAAATGTATTTCTGATATCTGTTCTATTATATTTCTGTAATCCAGAGAGGTCATAAATCAAATAAAGGCACAAAAAAATGTTTATATTCTTCCTTTTGGCTGAGATTAACCACACATTATTCCCTAAACCAGCAAGGACATCACATCAATAATAAGTTAACTACTGTGAGTAAATTTAAAAAGTGAATTAATTTATGTAATTTGTGTATACATGTACCTACACACACACACACACACACATATATAACAATAAAATCTCCTTAATTTTTCCGTGCAAGTCCTGAACTTGTAAACTAAATAATGACAAACAGGAGTGTACATGTTCACTTAATTTTTGTGCATTGTATCCTTCGTAAATTAACTGAGAATTCTAGCTTTTAAATTTTTCGATCTTTAAAGAGAAGCATACCAAGAAAAATATAAAAATTAAAATAAATTCTTATCTTTGCTTTAAACATGAATTAAAGAACAGTTTCTACTGTCTTGATTAGACTGTGGCTTGATTAACATTTTTGATTGGTGTTAAGCCTTGATTTCCTGCCCCATGCTGTTCCTTTGTACCAGCCCAGTATTTGTGTAGCAATGAAGTTCACTGGATCAAAGGATTGTTTTGGTTCATTAATTATCTTTTTTATTTCCTCGGTGAATTTTTGCCAAGGCAACAAGGTAAACGAGCAGAGCAGTACCCCAGAATGAGCAGCCACAAAAGCAGCAAGATTGGCAAAGAAGAGCTGAAGCAAAGGCTCCTCAGGCAGCAGCAGGGCTGGTTTACGTCATCTTTCAAGGAACTGCTACTTCACAGTATAACGTAATGCAAAAGAGAGGTAGGGGTGTTTTGTGCCAATTCTCTGACAAAAAATAGAAAATCTACTTTGAAATTTCTGGAATTTGAATGCAATTACAAGGCTTACCTATTTAATAAATTGGAAAGAGATCCAGTTTAAGGTCATAATCTACAGGTCATCTAAAAATCTCTCAGGTTTAGCACGTGCCTTAATAGAACTTGCAGTATACACTGGCAAGATGAATGAAAATGGAACAGAAACTCCAGGATAAAAAAGTAAATTATTTTTGTACTAATGAATGTGTATCTTCTTCTTTTGCATATGATTTTAATGTCCTTAATTTAAATACAGGAGTCTGTATTTCTATAAACTATAATTCTTTCTACAATTCATTTTTCTCCTAATGAAAGTGGAAAACTTGAATCAACTGATTAAACATGAATGGCTGGTAGACAACAACATAAATCATTGCCATCTTGGACTACAGAACAATTTCAAGAATACAAAAATAAAATTAGTATGTTTGGTCAGTTTTGTTTTACAGAAACTTGCTATATTTTATATAACACCAGTATTTCAGATCACAAAACTGTCAGATATTCAAACCAATCATGAATATGCTTAAAACCAAACTTCATATTGGATTATTCACAGAATTAGTCAAACTGGTATTTGAGCTGTAGAGAAAATTAGATTCTCCTAAATCTCATTCAAAGAGATTTTAATAGTAACCAATACTTTTGGGAACTCAAGTCCATGTTGATTCCTGTCAAGTGAAGTGTTTCACAGTGGCTCGCTACAAGCTTTAAGCCACAATGTATTGCCAACTGGAGATGCATAAAAAACCTCATAAAAACCTGAGCTGAATTCACCAGAAAGCCTGTTACTAGGTTTATTAATTTAAGAAAACGGTTAAGTTCTGATTCCTATCCATGTTTTGAAAACAGACTTCTGTAAAGACAAATTTTAGCCAGAAGAATAGCTTCTCATAGAAAACCTTTAACTGTTTCATAAATTGTTTTATTTCGCCTGTTCACTTTTTATAACCTCATTCTGTGATGTTTGTTTTGTGTAGGGTTTTTCTGAACCTAAGCGCAGAGGCTTTCCGAACCATGAACCCTGCTGAGCCAGGGCTGGTAAGCAATAGAGCTGTGGAAGACAGAGATACTCAAGACTCAGTGAAGACTCTGAGCATCAAGCAGAGGAGTTCAAAGGACAAGCACCTGAAGTCAAAAATTCTCAATGATTGAGGACACTGCCTTCAAAACTTACTTGTAAGTGAAATACAGAAGACATCAAAAGAAGCAAAATAGTGTTTTAAAAAAAAATACTGTAAAACTAGTTATTTCTCCTGTGCTAGAAATCATGCAAGTTGCAGGTGTCCTGTATTACTGGGAACAATTTGGAAAGAAAGAAAATTCTAAAATCACAGCACATCAGAACACTTTGGATGACACCATCTAGCCTGGGAGTATAAGGCTGCATGTAAGCAGAAGTCTTGGAAGTCTCTTTATGTCTAGATCTGTCAAATCTTTTCATAATTTTAAAGTAAAAATGACACTGAAACAAGGGGAATTTTCATTTAGACAAAAAAAAAATGCCACTTCGATTTCCACAGAGAGGAAGGCAGAAGACAACCAAGTGCAGTATAAGCACATTAGTATACTAAAATATAAAGCACGGGAAGCAAATGAAAACAATGTGAAGGTACACTGCTTAGCAGGATTTCTGACGTGCTAGACAAAGCAACTTGGTACACTTCTCTAAATGCAGTCCTCCTACATATAGGCATGTTGAACACACAGCAACGGAGGCGAAGGGGCCATAGCACATGTGAAAAATACTTACAGTGACTAATTTGATCTGTATCTTTAAAGAAAAAGCATAATAAATTTTGCCATATGTTTTAATGGCAGCAACTCTCGGCAATCAGCAAATTACAGCTCCAAAATGCACAATGGTGAAATTGTAACATGTCCACTGTACAGTACCATATGCTAGATGAAAAAAAAAAGTGATCAAAAACTACCTGTGGAACGCCCCACGAATTATTGCAATTCACAATCCACGTTGCTCATAGGAGATTTTAACAATGCAGATTTGTACTGAATAATGCAAACAGTCTGACACTGATGAAAGTGGCTCCCTGTTGCCTTCGAGAGAATTTTGTGATACTGAAAGCAAAAACTTCAACCCCAGGAGAATCTGTCTTGGAAGCAGTACTTATTTATAGAGACTCCAAGACTAAGGAAAGCTGTAATTGAGGTAATCATAATTGATAGCTTGAATTTATCACAGAAGCAAGAAATAGGCTCAGAGAGCGCGAGAACAGAAGGAGATGCAGCTGCATCAAGGAAATGCTGAGGCTTTAAGAAATCCAGAAAGCAATACAGAATTAATATAGTTTAGCTGATGCTTTCAGAGGGTAGGAAAAGGTGCTGTCTTTTCATTCTGCATTTGCTAAACATCTGCAGGCAAATTTTCTAAATACCAGATGCTCAGTGAAGTATCTCTTAACAGGTTGATAAGCTTATTCCAGAACAATTGAACATGTTTTGAAGCCATCAGTACTTTTGCACTCTGGATTACTTTACTTTGCCTCATCCTGTGCTTTCCAGCAATGAGAAGCAGCTGGTTTAAGCACCATTTATGCCTGAATGGCTAAAGATAGCAGCAGCTAATAAGAAAGAAAGAAGAGTGAAGTTAAGTCTCTCCAGTAAAAAAAAAAAAAAAAAAAAAAAAAAAAAAGAGACGACA